>CAXHKU010000461.1:0-17500 GCA_964017125.1 Flabesymbios commensalis
CTCTGACGCTAACCCATGTGGTGGCGTCAGCTCTGACGCTACCCCGTCTGGTGGCGTCATCTCTGACGCTATCCCATGTGGTGGCGTCAAACTCGACTACATTTCTATGATTTTCTTCACCTCTGGATTCAGATGTCTAGACGACGAGCAGTAAAGCTGTGATTATAACTCTCAAACATACATCGTCAGCTGGTGGTGACCCCTGGTGAGTCAGATGTCAGGTTATTGTCGGCCCACCCTCTGCCGCGTCATACATCCTCAGCTGGTGGTGAGTCCTGGTGAACCAGATGTCAGGTTATTGTCGGCCCACCCTCTGCCGCGTCATACATCCTCAGCTGGTGGTGACTCCTGGTGAACCAGATGTCAGGTTATTGTCGGCCCACCCTCTGCCGCGTCATACATCCTCAGCTGGTGGTGACTCCTGGTGAACCAGATGTCAGGTTATTGTCGGCCCACCCTCTGCCGCGTCATACATCCTCAGCTGGTGGTGACTCCTGGTGAACCAGATGTCAGGTTATTGTCGGCCCAACCTCTGCCGCGTCATACATCCTCAGCTGGTGGTGAGTCCTGGTTAGATGTCAGGTTATTGTCGGCCCACCCTCCGCCGCGTCATACATCCTCAGCTGGTGGTGAGTCCTGGTCAGATGTCAGGTTATTGTCGGCCCACCCTCTGCCGCGTCATACATCCTCAGCTGGTGATGAGTCCTGGTGAACCAGATGTCAGGTTATTGTCGGCCCACCCTCTGCCGCGTCATACATCCTCAGCTGGTGGTGAGTCTAGTGAACCAGATGTCAGGTTATTGTCGGCCCACCTCTGCCGCGTCATACATCCTCAGCTGGTTGTGAGTCCTGGTGAACCAGATGGCAGGTTATTGTCGGCCCACCCTCTGCCGCGTCATACATCCTCAGCTGGTGGTGAGTCCTAGTGAACCAGATGTCAGGTTATTGTCGGCCCACCCTCTGCCGCGTCATACATCCTCAGCTGGTGGTGAGTCCTGGTCAGATGTCAGGTTATTGTCGGCCCACCCTGTGCCGCGTCATACATCCTCAGCTGGTGGTGAGTCCTGGTGAGTCAGATGTCAGGTTATTGTGGGCCCACCCTCTGCCGCATCATACATCCTGAGCTGGTGGTGAGTCCTGGTGAATCAGATGTCAGGTTATTGTCAGCCCACCCTTTGCCGTGTCATACATCCTCAGCTGGTGGTGAGTCCTGGTGAATCAGATGTCAGGTTATTGTCGGCCCACCCTCTGCCGCGTCATACATCCTCAGCTGGTGGTGAGTCCTGGTGAATCAGATGTCAGGTTATTGTCGGCCCACCCTCTGCCGCGTCATACATACTCAGCTGGTGGTGAGTCCTGGTCAGATGTCAGGGTATTGTCGGCCCACTCTCTGCCGCGTCATACATCCTCAGCTGGTGGTGAGTCCTGGTTAGATGTCAGGTTATTGTCGGCCCACCCTCTGCCGCGTCATACATCCTCAGCTGGTGGTGAGTCATGGGGAACGAGATGTCAGGTTATTGTCGGCCCACCCTCTGCCGCGTCATACATCCTCAGCTGGTGGTGAGTCCTGGTAAACGAGATGTCAGGTTATTGTCGGCCCACCCTCTGCCGCGTCATACATCCTCAGCGGGTGGTGAGTCCTGGTGAACCAGATGTCAGGTTATTGTCGGCCCACCCTCTGCCGCGTCATACATCCTCAGCTGGTGGTGAGTCCCAGTGAACCAGATGTCAGGTTATTGTCGGCCCACCCTCTGCCGCGTCATACATCCTCAGCGGGTGGTGAGTCCTGGTAAACGAGATGTCAGGTTATTGTCGGCCCACCCTCTGCCGCGTCATACATCCTCAGCTGGTGGTGAGTCCTGGTAAACGAGATGTCAGGTTATTGTCGGCCCACCCTCTGCCGCGTCATACATCCTCAGCGGGTGGTGAGTCCTGGTCAGATGTCAGGTTATTGTTGGCCCACCCTCTGCCGCGTCATACATACTCAGCTGGTGGTGAGTCCTGGTGAACCAGATGTCAGGTTATTGTCGGCCCACCCTCTGCCGCATCATACATCCTCAGCTGGTGGTGAGTCCTGGTGAACGAGATTTCAGGTTATTGTCGGCCCACCCTCTGCCGCGTCATACATCCTCAGCTGGTGGTGAGTCCTAGTGAACCAGATGTCAGGTTATTGTCGGCCCACCCTCTGCCGCGTCATACATCCTCAGCGGGTGGTGAGTCCTGGTCAGATGTCAGGTTATTGTCGGCCCACCCTCTGCCGCGTCATACATCCTCAGCTGGTGGTGAGTCCTGCTGAACCAGATGTCAGGTTATTGTCGGCCCACCCTCTGCCGTGTCATACATCCTCAGCTGGTGGTGAGTCCTGGTCAGATGTCAGGTTATTGTCGGCCCACCCTCTGCCGCGTCATACATCCTCAGCTGGTGGTGAGTCCTGGTGAATCAGATGTCAGGTTATTGTCGGCCCACCCTCTGCCACGTCATACATCCTCAGCTGGTGGTGAGTCCTGGTCAGATGTCAGGTTATTGTCGGCCAACCCTCTTCCGCATCATACATCCTCAGCTGGTGGTGAGTCATGGTGAACAAGATTTCAGGTTATTGTCGGCCCACCCTCTGCCGCGTCATACATCCTCAGCTGGTGGTGAGTCCTGGTCAGATGTCAGGTTATTGTCGGCCCACCCTCTGCCGCGTCATACATCCTCAGCTGGTGGTGAGTCCTGGTGAACCAGATGTCAGGTTATTGTCGGCCCACTATCTGCCGCGTCATACATCCTCAGCTGGTGGTGAGTCCTGGTGAACGAGATTTCAGGTTATTGTCGTCCCACCCTCTGCCGCGTCATACATCCTGAGCTGGTGGTGAGTCCTGGTGAACCAGATGTCAGGTTATTGTCGGCCCACCCTCTGCCGCGTCATACATCCTCAGCTGGTGGTGAGTCCTGGTCAGATGTCAGGTTATTGTCGGCCCACCCTCTGCCGCGTCATACATCCTCAGCTGGTGGTGAGTCCTGGTGAATCAGATGTCAGGTTATTGTCGGCCCACCCTCTGCCGCGTCATACATCCTCAGCTGGTGGTAAGTCCTGGTCAGATGTCAGATTTTTGTCGGCCCACTGATTTTAACCAAGCCTATGTTATATAGCCATATACAATCATGCAATTGCATGCCATGAATAATATTATCCACGGGTTGCCACATGACGCAATCAACACCTGTAAACAAGGTGCCCTTGACCAACGCTGGCTTGATATGGATCATAGTCGTGGACAATGGACCAACATTAAACCAGCATTGAGTTAATGAGGGCCATAGTCGTAGACAGTGGACCAACATTAAACCAGCATTGGGTTAATGTGGGCCATAGTCGTAGACAGTGGACCAACATTAAACCAGCATTGGGTTAATGTGGGCCATAGTCGTAGACAGTGGGCCAACATTAAACCAGCATTGGGTTAATGCGGGCCATAGTCGTAGACAGTGGTCCACAATTAAACCAGCATTGGGTTTATGCGGGCCATAGTCGTAGACAGTGGACCAACATTAAACCAGCATTGGGTTAATGTGGGCCATAGTCGTAGACAGTGGACCAACATTAATGTGGACCATAGTCGTAGACAGTGGACCAACATTAAACCAGCATTGGGTTAATGTGGGCCATAGTCGTAGAAAGTGGACCAACATTAAACCAGCATTGGGTTGATGTGGGCCATAGTCGTAGACAGTGGACCAACATTACACCAGCATTGGGTTAATGCGGGCCATAGTCGTAGACAGTGGACCAACATTAAACCAGCATTGGGTTAATGCGGGCCATAGTCGTAGACAGTGGACCAACATTAAACCAGCATTGGGTTAATGCGGGCCATAGTCGTAGACAGTGGACCAACATTAAACCAGCATTGGGTTAATGTGGGCCATAGTCGTAGACAGTGGACCAACATTAAACCAGCATTGGGTTAATGCATTGGAAGATATGCAGACTGTGTAGTAATTCCCAGACGTATATTCTGCACAAATACATATATCATTATCTCCTTCCTGGTGGCATATACTGTATAAACACACAACATACATATATCATTATCTCCTTCCTGGTGGCATATACTGTATAAACACACAACATACATATATCATTATCTCCTTCCTGGTGGCATATACTGTATAAACACACAACATACATATATCATTATCTCATCCTGGTGGCATATACTGTATAAACACACAACATACACATATCATTATCTCCTTCCTGGTGGCATATACTGTATAAACACACAACATACATATATCATTATCTCCTTCCTGGTGGCATATACTGTATAAACACACAACATACATATATCATTATCTCCTTCTGTATAAACACACAACATACCTAAATTATATCAATATCTCCTTCCTGGTGGCATATATTGAATAAGGACCTGAATACTATAACTATTCTTGCTGATACTTGCATTTATTTATTTTAAAGGTACAAACTTCGAAGTAAACAGACTATAAAACTGGCCATAAGGCCTGGTTTTTCTACTATTGATATTTTTTTTGATAAATATCGCCGCCAAAACGACTTTAAAATGCAGCATTATCATTCAACAATTCTCCAGTGTGGCCCACACTTAGCGTGGTATCATAGATCATGCATGTCATGTGCTGATCATGTGATGAAGGCTTGTCTATTTCTGACAGTTCAGTAAACAAACAAGCAATGACAGAGCCATGATATAGGCCCCCGGTCATAGGCCCAGGCTTATCATTTTTCAAGTAACCCTAGCGTTTTTCATAGTCGAGCAGTCTAGAGTACATTATTACTGTAGAGTACATTATTACTGTTAGATGTCATGATATGTCTCACTTGAACTGCGATAGGAACCTATATAGATCATGTGGCCCGATGATGTCTTCGACGAACTCGACGCCAATGATGTGTGGTCTACAGCTGCAGCTGCAACTGTGTTGGCAAGTTAAGCCCGCCAGACACCACGTGATAATGATGTATACGGGCGGCATCTATGTATGGTGTGTGGCTGACCGCCCTGATCGAGCTGTCAAAACTCTCAGAGATGAGGTGTTGTCTGGTGGCATTTTTAGGTGGGTGTTATTGTAGGCCTAGGCCTATATTATAAATTAGATAAAAACCCGATGGAGCGGAGAAATCATTCACTATCGCTCCGCAGAAGACAGCACTACATGCAGCATGCCTGTAGCATCTCGTCTAACACTTTGTTTCAGGCTGTGACCTGCTACCTCGCCAGCTATCTCTGTCATCACCATATATGGTAGGCATATTAGTTACTGTGCGGTTTGCCTGTATAGTAGACTACTGGCCACTACTGTAGGCCTACACGAGCTGTAGGCCTATATCATTTATGTACAATTATCAGTCGAGACCCTACCTTAAAAAATACACTGTGTGTGTTGGAAATGAAGAAAACACCTTAGTGCAATAATACATAGGCCTAGTCTTTTGAAATGTGTTGGTTCTCAGTAGTAGGCTTTGTCACGTGGGTTGATTTTTTGTGTCTGCGTCTCATGTTCTTCAATCAGGGTAAGGGATATGGAGTTATATAGGATATTGTGGGCGAATATAATTGATATTGTTGAATAGGCCTGGGGCTAGATGCCGATTGACGGATTTCAACACACCCCACATTTTGTAATAGCAGAGATCTCCCTCTTGTACATGTGGATGGTGTGGATGGTGTGTTTACAACTGAACTGTTGTGTCTGCTCGCTCGGCTTGCGTACGCCACATTCACGTGAGTAAAATTAGCATATGGCGTGTTTACACGAATTCAAATGGCGACAGTTTGAATATCATTCGGCGATACAATCATTAAAACATATTATATGAGAGTCCCGAATGATGCAGTATGGCCACATATATGCGTCAATTTGTATCATAATTAAACTGAAAGTCATGTTTTGGAAACTCTATACCATAATATACTTCAATGTAGGAACTTTTTACATAGAAGGTCATCATGTTACTTTTGGCTGATGAAGATGTTTCTTTTTTATGGTTGTTATGGTTGTTATGCTGTTTATGCTTGGCTAGCACCCCATAACAATATCTTGGAGCTTTCACTATTCGGGTATTTTTTGTAAAACGTGCATTTTTTTTATTAGTGTACACAATAAAACAGACCACGCTTTTCTTCGACATCAATATGATGCATAAAATGCTATGTTAACCCGTATTAGTAGCATTTATCTACATGACAACGCTGTATATAAAAGGTAACTCACGAGAGCTTTCAAACAGAAAACAAAACTTTATTTTTGCTCACTGTGACGTCACTAGGTGTAGCTAGTGCCGCCTGGTGGGAACTGGAGACTTGGGAACCATCTAACCATACCAATATATATATACAGTAACTAACTGTCTCTGTGTCCTCTACCGATACCGATATATATACAGTAACTAACCTTCTCTTTGTCCTCGTATCTACTGATATTAATATATATATATCCAGTAACTAACCTTCTCTTTGTTCACTTTCTCTAGTTTCAGCTGAGCCTCTAGGTCATCAACTATCTACAATTAGTAATATAATATATGCTATCTCTTCTAAAGATCTAAAAGTAATGTGGAAAAATAATGAACGTTTAAAATTTAATATTATTCAAAACGACTTTGTATAAACAAATACATATATAATACGCTGATTACTCAATCTTCATTTTAAAAACTTCCAGACATATTTATTTTTACATTGTCATTTAAAATATAATGTTACTGAATATAATGAGAATATACATAACAACCACATGCAATGACTAACCTTCTTGTTGGCATCTCTCTCTTGCTTTAACTGCTCTTGTATATTATTAAATGTCTGGAAACAAATGTTAAATACTAAAAATTAATTCCCATGGTTTGGCTATGTGATATTCCAGTCAGTTCCATGGCGAATAATAAACCTTTAATTTTTGGACATACAGTATATAACAAACAAAAAACGTTATTTGCAAAATAATGTCAAGCAAAAGGCGATGCAATCAAATAAAAATAGTAAACGTAAGTGTTTAAAAATGTTTTAAGTTAGAATTAAAAGTTCAATGAAGTCTATAGGGCATCAATACAAATTCTTATCCCAGAACTAAATACCGAACGAAGTGTATAGGACATTAATATTTACATACATCCAAGATGTAAAGATCAATGAAATATATAGGACATCAATACGTATACACCTCAAAGAACTAAAAAACAATGAATTCTAAAGAACATCAATGTGAAATATTGGCATATAACTAAATACAAAATTAATGAAGTTAATAGGACATGATATACATATATTTACAAGTACATAGGTTTTTATATATATTTACATATATACACGTCCTCATACTAACCCTCTCTTTCTCCTCCTTCTCTTTTTGTAGTTGGTCTTCTAGATCCCCGACTGCCTGTGAATGGAATTAAATCCGTGTTAAATGTATAGTGTATTGTACATCTACAAATACAAATATATGTCCAGAAAATAACCTTTTGTTTGACCTCGAGAAATATGTCAAAGTTTAGATGTAAATGGTCAATAAGACTGTGGTCTTATTTTGGTCATTTTTGTCTCAAGGTCATCAACAATCTACAAGTAGAAATAAAATATATGCTAGCTCTTCTAAAGATCTCAAGATTGATGCGAAATGACAAACACCATTGTTTTAAACTTGTTTGAAACAGCTTTGTAGTCTTGAGTTTGTGAATGCTGTTATGGTGCATAACAGAAACATTTTGTGAATGTCCATACCTATATTATACTTTAGAAATACATAGATAATATGCTTATTTTCAATCTTAACGACGGTCTCCCAGCCACGGTGACTTGATACAATTGTTGTTTATATATTAACTAATTAGGCGGTGTGGACACTAAAGTAACCAAAAAATTATCACTTATATAACATATACCATTATGACCAGCGTCATTCAAAGAACAATATTTGTAAAATCTTTGCAGCTAAATGACGATGTAATAAACTTTTTGAAAGCAATTGTCATAGAATATTTCGGACCCATTCGTTCGTCAGTGTAGCCATCTAATTTAGCAGACCAGCTCCAGTCGGGTTTTCATCCTATACTACAACATGATTCCCTGCGAGACAGCTATCAAAATGTGTGATGTGATACCGGAATGTTTCAGTCTGTTCCTTTTGAAATAAAATTAAATCACTTGGGATATCGACTGAAAACATTCAGGTATCACATCACACAATTTAATAGCCCTCTCGAAGGGAATCATGCTATAGAAACTGTTTTTACACATACAAATGTATAGGATGATACCCCGAAAAATAAAGTCCATAGGTTATCAATGCGAAATGTTATCCTAAAACTAAAGATAATAAGCATATTTTTATTTTGTCCTGAAAATACAATATCCCTGCGCAAAAACATGCATACACTTATATTCGAAGATGCGCTCAGTATTTGGACATACATCATATAACAAACAGAAAACGTTATTTGCAAAATAATGTCAAGCAAAAGGGGATGCAATCAAATAAATATAGTAAACTTAAGGGTAAGTGTTAAAGATGTGTTAAATTAAAATTAAAAGTTCAATGACGTCTGTGTTAGCTAGCGACCCGTGCACCGTCTTTTGGAAGAGAAAAAAATCAAAATGCGGGCAAAAATTTCCAAATTAGCAGTTATGCCAAAGTTTGAAAAAAAGACGAGCAGATGTCTAATCCTAGCTAAGACAGTGATATGACATCAATACAGAATATCACCCCAGAATTAAAGACCAAATGAAGTGTATAGGACATTAATATTTATATACTTCCAAGCTGTAAAGATCAATGAAGTCTATAGGACATCAATACGTCGAAGAATTAAACTCCAATATGAAGTTACTTCATAATAATGTTCCTGCCAAAAATGAATTTAAAAAATGAATATAAGGTCGAGGTGTCAACATATGATACATAATATTATGCTGTCTCCGATTTTTTTTTAGCGATAACTTTATCATATCGAATGCCCAATATGCAGTGTCATGAGATAATTATGCCAACTTTATGTATGTATAATAATGATTATAAAACAAATTGAAAATATAGTGTTGCTTGTAAGTTATGCGAGCTATTATGAAGTAGTCCTATAAAGTGGGAGAAGTTGGTAAGAGAAGTAGGGCGAGTTGGTAAGAGAAGTGGGGCGAGTTGGTAAGAGAAGTGGGGCGAATTGGTAAAAGTTGGGACGAGTTGGTCAGAGAACTGGGCGAGTTGACAAACAACATGGGGCGAGTCAGTGGTAGAAGTGGGGTGAGTTGGTAAAATAAGTGGGGCGAGTTGGTTAGGGGGCGAGTTGGTATGGTGGGCGAGCTGGTCTTGGGGCGAATTGGCTGTAATCCGTCGGCCGTACCCTAAGAAAACCCTAAGATAGATAACAAAATTGTGAATCTGCTACCTTTCCGTCGAAATTTAATACTTGACTGTTTTTGCTTGGCTAACGTACTTTTTTGACAATAAGTACCCCTAGATAGACATCCAGAAAAAATGTAGTTCTTGTATCTCAAGCACAAATCCAACAACAAAGACTTTCATAGAAAATTCATATGTGTATACCTTCAAGATCTGAACACCAATGAAATCTATGAGACATCAATATTTACATACCTTCAAGCCATAAATACCAGAGAAGTCCATGACATATCAATATTTACATACCTTCAAGATCTATATTCCAATTAAGTATATAATACACCAATATGTATATACCTCCAATATATAAAGATCAATAAAGCCTATGGTATATAAATTCAAAATATTACTGTAGAACTAAAGACAAATGAAGTATATCGGGCATGATATATGTATATTTACGTATATATACGTCCTAATACCTTTTCTTTCACCTCTGTTTCTTTACGCAGTTGATATTCTAGATTCTCGACTGCCTGTGAAAGGAAATTAAATACGTTTTAAGTGTATAATTGATATTTTTTATGGTTTCTTAATAATATGAAATTACTCTTTCAAAAATAACAATTGCTCATTGCAAGTAAAATAAGAAGTTTGACTGTTAGCTGCAAGTAGTATAATATGGTCGAATATATAGATGTATTCAACCAGTGGTATTATTCAGGTTCTGGTTTCCGAAAATTGCAACGCAATATGTGTATTTATGTGAAATATGGCATAGTGTACATTTTACTGTAGATTAGATTTCACTTAAGGCTGTTTTTGTTACATACCTTTTGCAGATTGGTCTTATCATTCTGTAATGTCTCATATGTCTGTAAATAATAGCATATAGTTTAACAGACAGTTCAACATATTTTATATGGCTATCACAAAACAACCTTCATTACTATATTCCTAGAACATTATGTCCCTCTAACGTTAAACACGTATCCGTGAAATCTGTCTGTTCTTCATATATTAAATGTGGTCATAATGGAACATGTGTTCTGTAAACACGAGACATAGTCCCAATGTTGGATTAATGTTGGCTCACCGTCTCTGACGCTGGCCCAGCATTAAACTATCATTGGGTCAACGTCTGGAGTTTACTGAGGTACAGTGCTCAACCCTCTGCTGAATGGAATTATATGTCAATCAATTTACTATTGAAACTTTATCCTAATAAAGGGTATAACAATGTGGTAGTTCGTAAAAATCATTGATATGATCATTCTTGGATAGTCTACTTGCACTCTGTTTGATCATAATTTGACAGTGGTTCACAAACTATAACATGAAAGCTTTAAATTTGATAGATGTAGATATACTGATCCAGTTTAGGGTGTGTAATAATCATAATGCCTCAACGAGACGTGATTTTATATCAATGGTCAAGATATAAATACCTATCTTCTTTATATTATAATGCCTAGATGAGACGTGATTCAATATCAATGTTCAGGGTATAAATACCTACCTTCTTTATATTATAATGCCACAGGCATAAATACCTTCATATCTTGTAGTTTGAGTTCAGCTTCTGTCGTATCCAGCTCTGGTAGGTTTAGCTCCACGTCATCTGGATTATTGTCCTGAACTGTCTGCTCAATAGATTTACCTTTAGTGACAAGCTCATATTGCGATCCGTGCAGATATAATTGGTTGCTAGAATACTGAAGGCTTTGTAACACACCTTGTGCGAGGTTGACTTTATCAGCTTCAAATTGTAATGTTTTATCAGCTTGTTCATAATTCTCCTCTACATCTTGTATTATGGCTTCTTCATGATATTTCACTTCACGGATGATTTCATTCTCTCTCTTTCTGACATATAATTTAAAATTATCAGACGTTTCTTGTAGCTTGGCAGAATGAAGTGTTATTGATCGTGACATATCACTGCTTTTATTAAGGTAATCTTTGAGTGTCACTATCACTTTTCCTAGCGAATCTTTTGTTCTGTCTGCCTCAATTCTAAGCTCCACACATTTATGAACGGCATGGTCCAATGGGTAGCACATGGGGCAAATAGGCAAATCACAGTCTTCACAAAATAACTTGAGCCGTTCATCATGATGTTTAGAGCAGAGAGGTAACTCATTTTTCCTTACGATTGCTGCTTCACTTAATGTTATAATCACATGTAGTTTGAGAGAGCGGGCAGTTTTATGTTCAGCTTCACATTCTGAACAGATATATTTACAGGTTTTACAGAATGATGTAGCCTTTTCACCACATCCACCAGAAGAACACATCATTTCTGTCTCGACTTCCTGTTCTTGTCTCGCTTCTGCTCTGTCTGTCTTGTTGTCCTCATATATTTCTTTCTGCTTTTCATTAGTAGTACATCTAGCATTGGCATCTTTGAGTTGAGTATACAGGAAGCTCGCTGGCAGATCCTCCACATTTCCGTTGGGAAGCGGACACACCTTTCGGCAAACCGGACATTCAATCTCATCTTGTCTGTCTTTGCTTTTAATATATTTTTTGAGGCATTGCAGACAGAATGTGTGTTGGCATGTTAAGGGTCGTGGGTCATTAGATTCTTCGACACAAATGCTACACGTTATGATATCCTGTACCATCTCCTGTAGATTAGGTTCAGCCATTGTGTGGACAGCCTGTCAGAAAAAAAAAATATAATAACACGATTATTACAAATTAATTTATTCGGTATCTTTAGCAAAGGATAGAAGTGTATTATCAATTCTATACATTAACATAAATTCATGTATTGTCACTATGGTGCATATATATTTTATTTTTATAGACATCTAGTACGTCCAGTGACTAAACAGTGATGTCACACATCTGCACATAAAGCTGTGCATTCCTACACGTGCTGTTGATCGGCCAATAATCAAGTTTTATCTTGTCATGTCGTGTTGGGTCGTCTCTTGCCTTGTTGTGTTGTCTCTGATTGTCTCTGTTGTAGATTAGTCTGGTATGATCTGGTTTGATAGATGGTTTGATTTAGTGTCACTTGTTCTGGTCTGGTTTGGTTTGATCTGGCTTGGCTTGGTTTGGTCTGATCTGGTTTCGTTTGATCTAATCTGGTATACTTTGGTTTGATCTGGTTGTTTTTTTCTTGTATGGTCTGGTCTGGTAACGTCTGCTCTTGCCTAGTTCGGTTTTGTTTTGTCTTAGTTTGTCTGTCCTTATCTCGCGTTGTCTTTGACCTGGTTAGTATTGTTTTTTCTAGTCTCGTCTTTTATCCTATTTTTTCTCGTCTTCATTGATCTTGCCTTGTATTTTGTGTTGTCTTAATTGTCTAGTCCTGTTTAGTCTCGTTTATCTTGTTATGTCTCGTCGTCTTGCAATATATTGTCTTGTGACATGTCGTGTCTTTTAGTGTCATGTCTTATCTTGTCTTGTCATGCATTGCCGTCTGTTGTCTTTGTTTGACATATGTTTTCGATTATTGTCTTGTCGTGTTTTGTCATGTCGTGTCGTGCTTTTCTGGTCTTGTCGTGTCTTGTCTTATTGTTTCTTGTTGTTTCTTTTCGTGTTATGTCATGTCTTGTCGTGTCTTGGCGTGTATTGTCTTGTCATGTTATGTCATTTTTTGTCGTGTCTTGTCATCTCTTATTTTGTCTTGTCTTGTCGTGTGTTTTCTTGTCTTGTCCGTCCTGTTTTGTCTTGTTGTGTATTCTCATGTCTTCCGTTTCTTGTCGTGTCTTGTCGAGTCTTGTAGTGTCGTGTCTTATCTTGTTGTGTCTTGTTGTATCGTGTGTTGTCTTGTTGTGTCTTGTAATGTTTTGTTTTATCGTGTCTTGTTTTGTCATGACTTGTCCTGTCTTGTCTTGACTTGACTTGTCTTGTCATGCTTTGTCTTGTCGCGTTGGGACTTGCATCGTTGTGTATTGTATTGTCATGTCTTGTTGTGTCGTGTTTTGTCGTGTCGTGTCTTTCTTGGTATTGTCTTGGTGTGTGTTATTTTGTCTTGGCATGTGTTGTCTTGTCGTGTATTGGCTTATCGCGCCTGGTCTTGTCGTGTCTTGTCGAGTTGCGTATTGCTGTATCTAATCTTGGTGTGTCTTGTTGTGTCTTGCCTTGTTTTGTCGTGTCTTGTCCTGTCTCATCTTGACGTGTCCTGTTTTGTTGTGTCTTGTGTTGTCTTACTGTGTATTCTGGTGTCCTACTTTGTTTTGTAATTTTTTGTCATGTCTTGTCGTGTCCTGTGGTATGTTGTCTTTTCGTGCTTTGTCTTGTCACGTGTTGTAGTGTTGTGTGTTTTGTTTTCACATGTCACGTTGTGTCGTGTTTGTCTTGTCATGTGTTGTCCGGTAGTGTCTTGTTGTGTGTTGTTCTATTGTGCCTGGCTTTGTCGTATGTTGCTGTGTGTTTGCTTGTCTTGTGTTGTCATGTTGTGGCGTGCACTGTCTTGTCTTGTCTTGTCTTGCCTTGTCTTGTCTTGTCTTGGCTTGTCTTGTCTTGTCTTGTCTTGTCTTGTCTTGTCTTGTCACGTCTTGTCTTGACTTAAAATCGCTTCAAACATCTATTGTCTTCATCGTGCACCTCTATATTAGATTTGATGCGATAAATACTGTCTAGCTGTTACAAACAATAATCAAATGCATGCTCTTATTGCCAATTGTATAATCAATGTGATACCTCATTTTGGACTAATTAGGGTACACTGATTACGTTGGAATGGATAATATTACGTTTCAATGTCATCTTGAGGTCAAAACCAATTTCCGATATGAACATAATCCATTTTTACAAGCGACTATTGTCAATTTGTACATTCTAAAATAAATATTAAAATTTCATGTAATAACTAGTTTTAAGCTACTTTGAAAATACTGATTGCAATAGAAGTGTTATTTTACGTTTGGAGGTCATCCAGATGTCATTAAGTTACAAGTTGTTTAAGTTACAAATTTCAAGTTGTATTTTTGGGTAGATTCTTGAATGTCCAGAAGCTTCAATTTAGACTTAAATAAGACCACATATGTTCAGATGAATGATATCAAATCTAGATTTGATGTTCAGAGGCACTTGTCCGTTGTCGTTGATGGATATACATGTACCCAAGTAATTATGTGGAAATGCTAACGTTTTGTTCCTTGGTGTTATTGTCTGCTGAGAGACTGTGTGTTGATGTGTTTTTTTCTTTTTTAAGTGTTGTTGCTGGATATGGGCATATCGTACTCATTATCTTGTTGATTAATGACAATGAACACATTTTGCAAACGTTCAAGTCGTAATATTGTTTCATGGCATGACCACAGCTTGCACCAGTTATCAATGAATGTGTATTTATATGGTTGTGCATCAGCAAGATATATGATATTCATTGACAACCCTTGACACAGTACCACGCTTATGTTAATTGGTGTTGCTTTTTCTTGAAGGTATGGCACACAATTCAATTTTTACAGCTGGGAATTTCTTGTGTATTTTGTCCATAGCTATAACTAACTTGACAAGTACTACTAGTCAGGGCCCATTTTCGAAATTTCTGACTTGGTAAGGCATTTTTTAGTAGAATTTGGCATGCAGTTGTTCTTACACAATTTGGGAACGCTGATTCCAAATCTGCCCCATGCCAAGCTATATTTTGTGTTTTTCCTACTCAAAATTAAAAAACGAAATGGCCGCCAAAATTAGTGAAAATGTCACAACTTTAGATCACGGCTTGGCTTACAATGAACACAGAAACATCATTTCAGTGTATTAAAACCCACCTGAGCAACATACCTAAAGTCCCCTGAATTTCACCTTGTGCGTTTGCCGCTAGAGGACAAAATCCAAAATGGCCGCCACTGCAAGGCAATGTACTATAACTTTGCTTCCAAGTAACGTAGATATGTGTTTTTGGTGTCTACATATGGGTTTCTCACACCCGGAAAACCAATTCAGAGCCGTGATAACATCTATTATCAATATTTTACAAAGTTATTGAAAAACATTTTGCGCCAGGAAAACGACACATCGTAGGCCAGTGTAATAATAATGATTTATTTAATAAAGTCTTTATTTCACATTTAGAAGCCGAGGGAAACAAACGTAATAGCCGGCATGTTGTAAAAATGTTTAAGACTATTGACAAAAAATATTTTATGATTGTTGATCACTGTCCGGCACTAGATAACCTGTCGCTCACCATATATCCGTTCTGGGCCTATCAGTATGTGGCTTATGTGATGTCCTCCTGCATCGTGTTTTACAGTACCGTAAGGAAGAAAGCTATAATTTAAATTTGCGTTGGCCACAGGTGGCACCCTCCTGCCCAAGCCCTGTACTAGGGTTAAGCAGAACATGAAGTTAATCCATCAAGGTGGTCTGCATGACCATGGCAATAATGACACACATACATGTTCCGTTCCTATTGAGACAAGAAGTCGTTTAAATTTAACAATTTATGATTCCAGTAACTAGGTATATTGTGCTGGTTAAAACGTGCACATCACATAAAAATTATGCTTCTCAATCGGATTGCATATACATAATTATGATAATAGTATCATCTTAATTTTTATATTTTTGATCAGAATTGATATCGTACAAAAGCCTGGTAATGCGCTGATAACGCAGTTTTAAGAAATAATTGAACGAAGAAAGTCTCAACCATCGGCTCAGAGATTCACACAAAACCGTAATGTAGGCTACACATATTTATACTCCCCTAACTTGAATGAGATATATGATATCACCATCAATAACTATGATAAAATAAAATTACACGATATCAGAAATCTGTAATTTGGTGCAGAAGTTGACTTATATATGTTTTGGGCATATAAGAATGATGGTTGAGGACACGCTAGAGTAATGTTGAAAATACTGACGATGAATTTATTTTATAAATATAGTATGAACATTCACCATCTTCAGACGATATTAGTAACTAACCTAGTCTTGGCAACTAAATGTTATAGACTGTCACGAACAAGTCACCAAAGGTTATTGGGTACACTATTGCAACAAGATATGATGCAGAATATGTGGTAATTGGGGCGATAATACCGTTCGTAGCACGATCAGTATGTTTTTTATGAAGATTAACATAAAATACAGAAACATTCTAGATGTGGTCGTTATATGGTAGAATGTATGAGGAATCAGTAGGTTCTGGTCATGCATGCTTCTAATCAGATATAAGCTCTCAGTCTCACATAATATACAATAACCCAACAGGTTCAGTTTTGTCTTGAAGTGGTATGGGAGCTACCACCCTATTTTGAAGGAAGAGGTATGAATGTTAAAGACAATAAGTCTTACCATATTAATAAAGTGATGAAATCATATGATGGACGTGAATATATTTAGGTCCCTAATAACTAAATGTCTCCTCCAGACATAGTAGATTAATTATCATTCATACAGAGTATTTATTACTTATCTATTATATTCTTTTGTAATAATCATTGATCATCTAATAATCTATACAAGACACATGTATCCTACATCAAAAACATTTCCATGCACACTGCGATGTTATCTCAGATGAATATATAACAGATAAAGTACAGAATCAGGGAGGAGGGCAATACAGTTTCAGTTCAATGTTCAAATTCACCACTTTTGGTAAAGAACAATGCCATTCAACTATTCAATAAACACTGGTATTTAGGTGTGAAAAATACTGAGGTACATGATGGGACGTTAAATGTAGTATGGCAATCAAACTGTCAGATACTGACAATGTGGTAGTCGTAGGAACTGATGTAAACTTGCTCATTCTGCTTTCGAAACGTTCTCATCATAGCAATGCCTAGCTGTGTAAACCTAGAACTGGTGATATTTATCGTACCACTCAACCGTCTCAATGGCTTCCACAACACCAGCACATCAATTCTAAAAGAAAGACATTCAAATTAATTCATAAACACCCAGAACTAGAACTTAAGCCAATTGGAGTATTGCAATTTGTCCTCTTCGTCAATAACCCCTGCCACAAAAAGTGGATATTGTTTCCGTTGTATTTTAGGCCTGTTTAGCAATAAAAACAGCTCCGGCCAGATACAATATTATAAACATCTATGAGACTGTGGTTGGAGCTTCATTGATGGACAACTGCGACTAGTTCTCGTGTAAAAGCTTCCTGCTCAGCCTGAAGAACTATCACATTTAGTTTGATTAAGTGTGA
>CAXHKU010000461.1:22500-39550 GCA_964017125.1 Flabesymbios commensalis
ATGTAACCCTTTAGGTCTTAGAAACAAAAATGCAAAAATATTGTTGTCTAGGACAATTTTAACCTAGGTTGAAATATGAAACATTGAGATTTGCTCTGCATTTATGTCTATATTTTTTCACCGCTTGTTTTTACATAATTTGTGTATGCTGAATCCGAATCTGTGTGATAAAATTCTATATTTGGTGTCCTTTATTTTTCAATAAATATAACAAAAAAATGGCCGCTAAAACCACATCTTTTCTATATTTTTGTTACAAATTATTGCACGATTTCTGGTTTCTGCATGATTTGGAGTTGATAAATTGATGTCTCTTGTTTTTCAATCAAAATGACCTATATTTGACCTACAAATTTAAAATGGTTACTGACAAACACAAATAAAAACGTTTTTTATGCACGTGAACTATATTATCATAAACAACATTTATTTAATGAAAATCTAAAAAATAGACTACGTAATACGCCAGCTTAGGTTGCAAGGCATTCGAAACTGTGTTTAAGTACCGTTTATTCTAACATGCTTTGATGTGCTTTGTATTTAGAAAAACGTCATTATTTTAATAGTATATATGTAAAATGACGTCCATCTTAGATTTTACCATAAACTATAGGTCAAACGATGAACAATAAACCTCAAGAATGTTTTTTTCGGCCCCAAAGTCATACAAAATAAATTCCGTGCCACAAATAAAAAAAGAGGTTTAACTTACATTTCGATAGTAATTTTGTTACTTGTTCATATGAAGGTGAATGTCGCTGCCATTTTGAATTTTTACTTTTAAATTTACTCGTCAGTAACGTTTATTCCTAATCCACTATGTTACCACAAATACGTCATATTATCGTTAACATGTTTAGCAGTATACTTATAGTAACAGTAAAAACCGCACAAATGGCGGATGTCTTGGATTTAAAGGTCAAATAAAGGTCATTTCTTTTCAAAGACACAAGAAAAAAACTATCAAATTAAAAATATTTCTGAAACCAGAAATTGTCATTTTATGTGAGACAAAACATAAAAAAGTATGGTATTTTCTTAACATTTTGGTGGCCATTTTGTGTTTTGCTAATTTATAGGTGAAGGTCACCAAATATAGAATGTATCCGACGGATTTGAATTCAGCACACACAAATTATGTAGAAACAAATGGTAAAAAAAGTATACACTAAAATCTCGTGCAAAGTGTCATGTTTCATATTTCAGTCCAGGCTAAATATACATATTTTCATGAGAGTCTGCGATGTTCTTTTATTAAAAAATATGTATGACATTTATAAATATAAATAACACACATTTTTAAGCGTAGATATATCTGGGTTCTGATAACATAGGCCAGATATGGATATGTCCAACAACTACGATTTATTATGTCGTTTTCTTTGACCATGTCGACTAGTTTGTTTTGTTGTTAATTTTGATTATTTTATAATAAAAAAAAACATGTTTGTACGTGGAGAGACGACTATTTACTCTACTGCAATGGGTGATGTATTATTAGAACGACAAACTAATTATCTGTCATATGGTGTATCGCGTGTGTTGATTGGTTAATCTGAAAATCAATGCTACAGCGCCCATTCTGTTTTAATTATTATTTCTCAATTGTTTTACCGTGGGACATAAAGGTTTAGCTCATCAATTTTGTCCAACTTTACCGCATTGGCATCCCCAATATTCATATTTCTCTGATTCATACATATAATTTGGTATAGAGTGCATCTTGTTACTACATTGTCTTTGGGTGGTGAAAAAATCTCACATTTGCTGCAGCACTATGCAGCCCCTAACGATATATCAGTCTGGTTTCGATTATGTAATGTTTGCAACCTTGTACAACGCTGGCCCAACTTTAATCAATCATTTGGCCATAATCATGTGTTTGTCATTGTGGTATTTCGTATATACCTGAGATATTGCCGCACTGTAATTCTTGCACCTTCTACAGCTCTGACCCATCATTGACCCATCATTGGGCAATAATCACGTGTTTATTGTGGACGTTTTCCACTTGATGTTGTGAAGTATCTGACACAGAATATGGTCTGTCACCGAAAACACAAGACGTTAACCCAATGCCGGCACAATGTTGGCACATCTTACTGAACAAGCATAAGACGTTGGCCCAATGCCGGCACAATGGTGGCCCACCGTCTGTGACAATGGCCACCATAAAGCCAACATTGGCTATAAGTCCAAGTTGGTGTAGAAACAATACACAAATGTCTCCATTTTGTAAAGACCGGCTACCGTCACGGTTTTCTTTTGTACGACGTACATTTTGTAATATTGACCGCGGGGGGGGGGGGGGAGCGGCGGTTTGTTGTAATCATAGATATAGAGATACTATGGTTTTAGTCTAGTCTGATCTGATCCTATTAATAGACTTGATATGTTCACCACAGCTGGGCTTGGTTAGACAGGTTAGAATGTTGCTTATATTGCTTTAAAACAATGCCATAACTACGTGAATGTACCAGCTTCAAATGAACCAACTGTGTCAATGTAGATAATTAAACCCAGCAGACACAAGACGTTGAATAAATGCTGGTTTAACGTTGGTCCACCGTCGTGGACGGTGGACCAACGCTAAACCAGCATAGATTCAACGTCTTGTGTCTGCTCGGCAATCCCTGTGTGAATGTAGCAGCGTTAAGTGAACTAACCTGTGTAAATGTAGAGAATATAGATCCCGGCGCCGGGTATTCTGTAGATGTGAATATAGATCCCGGCGCTGGGTATTCTGTAGTGGATGCGCCGAGAGAGAGAGAGATTCTGTTAGCACATTATATTATGTATAGTTTACAATGTAGACTTTCACCGGTCATCAAACGTTATCTTAAGTATGTGTGGCGTGATGATCCAAGTACTTAACGTCATGCAGCGCAGACAGGAAGGCAGACAAACAGACAGACAGGCAGACAGACAGACAGACAGACAGACAGACAGACAGACCGACAGACAGACCGACAGACAGACAGACAGGCAGGCAGGCAGGTAGGCAGGCAGGCAGGCAGGCAGGCAGGCAGGCAGAGATACAGACAGACTAGGTCTAGAACTATATAGTTATTTTTTAAATGTCCGAAGAATGTTAGACTAGCCTGGTATTTACGAATCATTAGATTATGGAAAATAGTTATGTGAAGGAAGATCAAGTTCAAACCATCACGGCCGATATGATGATCGACATCAATTGATGGTGACTTAGTTAGTAAAAGCCACCCTCTACAATGTGTTACGGAAATATTGTGGAGGGCGAGATCTTTATAACTAGTGTGACTATGTGGGGATAAACTATCGTTTCGGCGGCGTTCGGCAGGGTTCGGCATCTGACGAGAGGCAGCCCCCTAACGGACGCCGGCGCCACTAACCCACGCGGCCAAACCCGCTCCACTCGCTCAGTTGCGAATCAGCCAGCGGGGCAGGCAAACGTGTCTGTCTTACCCCTGCAGAGCTAGCCACGAGGCCGAAGCCGCCGCGTTCCACACTCCATCACCTTCCATCTGAATTAGTGCCCGGCGTTATGAATCAATATCAATAAAGCATCAAGAACGTCATGGAGTCAATGTCAAGTTATGTATGTACAGTCGCCCAGACAGGAATTGAAATAAGATAGAGAACTCAGACTTAAGTTCCTATAACTATGCCTACATGGCCTGGCAGATTCAAGCTGCCACAATTCAGCATAAGAAAGTACTATCAAAGTCCAATGTAGCTTATGTTTTTTAAAGATTAAAATGCTTCTCTCCTGAAGCTGTGAAATATTAATCCTATGATACGGTGCTACATTTGAGTTTATGTGAAACAATAACTTTAATTATATATACCTACACAAAGGGCAGAGCTTATAAATCGATCTTCATTTTCTGCAATTGATAAACACCATCTACTCTCAAAAAATGTATTTCGATATAACTAAATAGGCTGATTTATATATTGATATGCTGTTATAGATTCAGTATCTGCAGTGGCACGTTTTTTTAAATTAGGTAGGTGAGAACATAACTGCGGAGTTCTGAGACGTCATTAAGCGCTAGGGCATCTTTTCCACCAGTTTATGTGGTGACTAGACCTGTGAGTGTAGGTGCACCCGATGCCATCTCTCCCGCTGCGCTCGATATAAATATGTCAAAACAATCAATATGAAACTCTATAAATTATGAGTAGATATTATTGTAATGTATTCTACTACACTGGCCCAGAATTGACCCATCATTGCGCCATAATCATCATTGCGCCATAATCAGGTGTATGTTGTTGTGACATTTGTATATCCTTGAGATATTGGCGCAGTGTTAATGTAATGTTTGCCATCTTCTACAACGCTGGCCCAGCATTGACATATCATCGGGCCATAATCAGGTGTTTTTTGTCTTGGTATTTGAAAGCCTGTAGGCCTATTCTTGAGATATTGACACAGTATTGCTCTAATGTTATAGGATCTTATTCAGAGTTAGCCCATCATTGACTTATCATTGGGCCATAATCATGTGTTTATTGTTGTGGTATTTGTATATACCTTAAATATTGGCGTAGATGTGGTGTAAAGCTTTACCACCTTCTACAATGCTGGCCATCATCGAACCATAATTGGCAGCATAATCAAGTGTTTGTTGTTGTGACAGTACCCTATACATGTATACTTGAGATAGTGGTGTCGCGTTGGAATAATGTTTTGCCACCTTCTGTAGCATTGGACCATAATCACATGCTTATTGTTGTGGTATTTGCGTTTTACAGCGTTAACCCATCATTGGGTCGTAATCACGTGTTTGTTGTGGACGTTTTCCCCTTGATGCTGATAACAGTGAAGTACCTGACACAGAATATGGCCTGTCAATAAATGGCAGACGTTGGTCCAATGTAGGCACAGACACCGTTTCTTCTTCTTCTCCTTCTTCTTCTTCTCCTCCTTCTTCTTTTCCTACTTCTTCTTCTTTTTCTTTTGACGTACCTGACACAGAATATGGCCTGGCTACAAATGGCAGAAAAAGGCCCCGCCCACGTACCCTCCAGTGACAGGCTAATACGTGTAGATGAGACGATACATTGAAACAATGTTGGTTCAATGCTGGCCCACAGTCTGCGACGCTAGCCAAACATTAAATCAGTATTTGTTGCCTGCATGCTGTTTGCTCAGAGATAAGATGAGAGTGAATAATAGCTTACGCCTTTTTCTTCACAATCATGGCAATATCGCGACAGATGGAAGCCCGAATTGGAAGCACTATATATATAGTGCACGGTACTATATAGACAACACTGAACACTCCAGACATTGGAACAGTTTGGGGAATTGTTTATGCACAGTCTCGAATCGTTGACAAACATCCGACCCGGCTGGGATTCGAAACCAGTATCTCTGAGCTTCAAGCCCAACCAGACCGAATGATTCACCTTGAACCCTTTAAAAATCAACAATTTCATCTCTGAATACGGTAATAACTTAATTTCCTACGTATATATACGGTTTACATTAACCCTTGTGCTGCTAGGACCGTATAAATACGGTTTACATTAACCCTTGTGCTGCTAGGACCGTATAAATACGGTTTACATTAACCCTTGTGCTGCTAGGACCGTATAAATACGGTTTACATTAACCCTTGTGCTGCTAGGACCGTATAAATACGGTTTACATTAACCCTTGTGCTGCTAGGACCTCATGTATACCATTCAAGTTATGTTTCAAAGAAACTGTCATGTTACAGAATTTGCTTCGTCAGCAACATATGCTCCGTTTAATAATTCTAATTTGAAGATGTGTGATTTTTAAAGATTGTAGATGACTATTTTTGCTAAATATAAATATTTGTGGTCATTTAAAGCTTCAACTGACGAAAAATGTGGAAGCAAACTATAAGCACGACACGAGTTAAAGCTGGACTTACTGAACAAACTATATGCATGACATGAGTCAAAGCAGGACATACTGACCAAACTATATGCATGACACGGGTTAAAGCTAGACTTTCTGTGCAAACTATAAGCATGACACGAGTTAAAGCTGGCCTTACTGTGTAAACTATATGCATGACATGAGTCAAAGCTGGCCTTACTGTGTAAACTATATGCATGACATGAGTCAAAACTGGACTTACTGTGTAAACTATATACATGACACGGGTTAAAGCTGGACTTACCGTGCAAACTATAAGCATGACACGAATTAAAGCTGGACTTTCTGTGCAAACTATAAGCATGACACGAGTTAAAGCTGGACTTACTGTGCAAACTATATGCATGACACGGGTTAAAGCTGGACTTTCTGTGCAAACTATAAGCATGACACGAATTAAAGCTGGACTTTCTGTGCAAACTATATGCATGACACGGGTTAAAGCTAGACTTTCTGTGCAAACTATATGCATGACACGGGTTAAAGCTGGACTTACTGACCAAACTATAAGCATGACACGGGTTAAAGCTGGACTTACTGACCAAACTATAAGCATGACACGGGTTAAAGCTGGACTAACTGTGCAAACTATATGCATGACACGGGTTAAAACTTGACTTTCTGTGCAAACTATATGCATGACACGGATTAAAGCTGGACTTTCTGTGCAAACTATAAGCATGACACGAGTTGAAGCTGGCCTTACTGTGTAAACTATATGCATGACGCGAGTTAAAGCTGGCCTTGCTGTGTAAACTATATGCATGACACGATTTAAAGCTGGATTTACTGTGCAAACTATGTGCATGACATGGATTAAAGCTGGACTTACTGCGCAAACTATATGCATGACACGAGGTAAAGCTGGACTCACTGTGTAAACTATATGCATGACGCCAGTTAAAGTTAGACTTACTGAGCTAACTATATTTGTCTAACTATATTTGTCGTCATTTAAGCTATATTTGTCTAACTGTATTTGTAGTCATTTAAAGCTTCAACGGACGAAAAATGTGGAAGCAAACTATAAGCATGACGCGGGTTAAACATGGGCTTAATGTGCAAACTATATGTATGATATGAGTCAAAGCTGGACTTACTGTGCAAATTATATGCATGACACGGGTTAAAGCTGGACTTACTGTGCAAACTATATGCATGGCACGGATTAAAGCTGGACTTACTGTGCAAACTATATGCATGACACGGGTTCAAATTGGACTTACTGTGCAAACTATATGCATGACACGGGTTAAAGCTGGACTTACTGTGCAAACTATATGCATGACACGGGTTAAATATGGACTTACTTTGCAAACTATATGCATGACACAGGTTAAAGCTGGACTTACTGTTCAAACTGTGTGCATGACACGAGTTAAAGCTGGACTTACTGTGCAAACTATAAGCATGAAACAGGTTAAAGCTGGACTTACTGTGTAAACTATATGCATGACACTGGTTAAAGCTTGACTTACTGTGCAAGCTATATGCATGACACGGGCTAAATCTGGACTTACTGTTCAAACTATATGCATGACACGTGTTAAAGCTAGACTTACTGCGCAAACTATAAGCATGACACGGTTAAAGCTAGACTTACTGTGCAAACTATATGCATGACACGGGTTAAAGCTAGACTTACTGCGCAAACTATAAGCATGTCACGGGTTAAAGCTAGACTTACTTTGCAAACTATATGCATGACACTGGTTAAAGCTGGACTCACTGTGCAAACTATAAGCATGACACGGGTTAAAGCTAGACTCACAGTGTGAACTATATGCATGACGCGAGTTAAAGCTGGACTTACTGTGCAAACCATATGCATGACACGAGTTAAAGCTGGTCTTACTGACCAAACTATAAGCATGACACGGATTAAAGCTGGATTTACTCTGCAAACTATATGCATGACACGGGTTAAAGCTGGACTTACTGTGCAAACTATCAGCATGACACGGGTTAAAGCTAGTCTTACTGTGCAAACTATGTGCATGACACGGGTTAAAGCTGGACTTACTGACCAAACTATATGCATGACACGGGTTAAAATTGGACTTACTGTGCAAACTATGTGCATGACACGAATTAAAGCTGGACTTACTGTGCAAACTATATGCATGACACGGGTTAAAGCTGGACTTACTGTGCAAACTATGTGCATGACACGGATTAAAGCTGGACTTTCTGTGCAAACTATAAGCATGACACGGGTTAAAGCTGGACTTACTGTGCAAACTATATGCATGACACGGGTTAAAGCTGGACTTACTGTGCAAACTATAAGCATGACACGGATTAAAGCTGGACTTTCTGTGCAAACTATAAGCATGACACGGGTTAAAGCTGGACTTACTGTGCAAACTATATGCATGACACGGGTTAAAATTGGACTTACTCTGCAAACTATAAGCATGACACGGATTAAAGCTGGACTTACTGTGCAAACTATATGCATGACACGGGTTAAAGCTGGACTTACTGTGCAAACTATATGCATGACACGGGTTAAAATTGGACTTACTGTGCAAACTATAAGCATGACACGGGTTAAAGCTGGACTTACTGTGCAAACTATAAGCATGACACGGGTTAAAGCTGGTCTTACTGTGCAAACTATATGCATGACACGGGTTAAAGCTGGACTTACTGTGCAAGCTATATGCATGACAAGGGTTAAAATTGGACTTACTGTGCAAACTATAAGCATGACACGGGTTAAAGCTGGACTTACTGTGCAAACTATAAGCATGACACGGGTTAAAGTTGGACTTACTGTGCAAACTATAAGCATGACACGGATTAAAGCTGGACTTACTGTGCAAACTATATGCATGACACGGGTTAAAACTTGACTTACTGTTCAAACTATGTGCATGACACGAGTTAAAGTTAGACTTACTGTGCAAACTATATGCATGACACGGGTTAAAGCTGCTGGACTTACTGTGCAAACTATATGCATGACACGGGCTAAAGCTAGACTTACTGTCGTGTAAGAGCTTGTTCTTGTATAACCCTCCCTTTTCTGAGTTGTTTATTGTCATATTTCATTCCTTCAATGCAATGACGGCGGCTCCATGTCTAATGAACACATACATGTCATTGTTATACATCGTTATACATACAAAACCTTGTTATTGGTGTATCAAATTTATATTTTGCACAAGCCATATGTCTTGTCCCAGACGGTGTTCAAATGGCATTTAAATTGTACTATTGGAAGCGCTTCCGGTAAACAAAATACATTTAACCAATATCAATACCAAAAGGGATGTGCTGATTGTCATGTATACCACATATCTCTAGAGTAGCAAATATAAAGTGAGTGATAGGTCATCTGTTATACAGTTGTGTTTATTCAAGCCATATATCTGCTAGAGGAGCGAATATAATGTGATCATGGCCAAAGTAAAATATAATTTTTCGACAAATAAATCTAGGAACAATCTAAAGGTCGAATAATCGAAAATATGATTTTTACCAATAATGTTAAAAAATTGTGTAATACCTCATTTTCATGGGATTTTGACTGGTAAATCCTTTTATTGTATTATGTTTGTGATTCAAGGTGACCTTTATGGTCAAAGGGTTAATTTTAAGGCCAAAATCCTGAAAATAATATTTTTTAACAAATCAAATATCAAAAAACGTCATATGCTATACCTCGTTTTCAGATGATTTTTACTGGATGATGTTATTATTTTGGAGATTCAAGGACTTCTTCAAGATCAAAATGTATAAAAAAATATTGAAGATTAAAGGTCTTTAATGTCAAAACGTCAATTTTATGGTCAAGTAAAAGCAAGTGCAATACTTATTTTTCGTGTAAAAAGAGGTAGCCGACCTAATCTAACTTACTGGAAGATCCATTTCTGGTATTATTTTAGTGATCGATTCAACTTCATCTTCAAGATCGAAATGTCAATTTTAAGGTCAAATGAGCGGAAACAATTATAATTCAAACAAATTAAAATAACACTATGTAATACCTTCTTTCAATTTGATTTTAAGTAGAAAATCCCTCTCTGGTAGTAGTTTGATACGAAGTCTTATTCCAAAAAAAAAACATTTCACACAAAATTAATAAAAATAGAAACAAGTGTAATCCATATCTTTCATGAGGTTTTACCTGCATTTCCTGTTAGTACAATTTTGACAGTTAAATGTCATATTTCGAATCCTGTGTCTGGAGGGAAGTGTCATCTCATTCATCTCTCCATCCTCAGCAGGTTCTCCTGGCCCAGTTTAGCCCGTATGTGCACAAAGGTGGCCTAAAACCCCATTCATTTAATTCCCTTTGTCATATTGATGGGTATAAGGTTATTTAGTTATTTTTGACTGAATAAAGTGGTCTTCAACGCCTCCCCACCGTTTTTTATCGTTTTTATGTTACCCTTTAACGCCACCAGATGCCCTCTCCCGCCAATCGCCCATCAACACATTCCAATCGCCATTTAACGGCTCTCCATTACCCTTTAACACTTATCCCCTTTTGTTACTCCTCCATCACATTTTAGGCCATACCATTACCATTTTTACCCCTTTTCGTCGCCTATTATTGCCTCGTTGCTGCGCTTTAGCACTGCCTCGTCACTCTTTAACGCCTCCCCATTGCCCTTTAACGTCTCCCTTTCTTGCTTCTCAATCGCCCTTTAATGCCTCTGTGATGCCCTTTGACGCTTTTTCGTTGCCCTTTAATGCCTTCTAGTTACCTTTTAGCGCACCCCGTCACACTTAAACGCATCCTACTCGTCCTTTTATGCCTTCCCATTGCCTTTTAACGCCTCTTCAGCGCCCTTTAATGCCTTCTCGTCGTCCTTAAATGCTTCCCCATCTCATTTTAACGCTTCCCCATTGCTCTTTAATGCTTTCCCATTGCCATTTACCACTTCCTCGTCGCCCTGTACTGCCTTCCATACCACCTTTTAACACACACAATCGCACCTTAACGCCTCTTTGTCGTCATTCAACGCCTTTACATTGCCTTAAGGCTTCAATGCCTCTTCGTCGCCTTTTTGTGCCTCTCCATTGCCTCCTGCCATTTTACTTGTAATGCCTTGTAATACCTTGTAATTCCTTGTTTAAAATGACATTTTCACAATGTTGAATTGGTCTTTTCGCCTTAATCATCAAACACCTAGAGGAATTACATTATGCAATCAAAATCACACCTATACGAGGTATTATGTGATTAATTTGTTGCATATGTTTTTCACCCTTCACGGGAATTGAGAGAGGTGAGTGTACTCTGGTTACCAGAGCCACACTACGCGGCGTGGCCGAGCTTCATGTAGCCTCTGGTATGCCCCAGTGGCGAATGTTTGTGACTTGTTGCTATTTTCAGATGAAAATAGGGTAATCCCCGATTTCAGACATTTTTGAAATGTCACTTCCCCGGATGAAGAGCTGCTCACAGTATTGTATTTCCCCTCTGACACATTTCCTATGACTTGACCCAGAAAATTATTCACCGGCCTCAATAACACAGGCATGATGGTCACGTGACTAAGAACCTTGGCCAATACCCGGCCATGAATGAAATTAGTCGGGCTCGCCAGGCAAGGGTGAGTGGTGCACCGAAAGTATATAAGGTTCCTTTTTATGGCAGGGGAAGAGGGTGGAAAAACATAAAGACATGTTTTTAGCTTGATAGAAGAACTGAACAAAATGAATGATGTAAACACAATGTACATGTATTCCTTGAATTTAACTTCTTTTTTCTGGTATAATTCCCAGTACATGATTGCATTACGTCACGTTTTGGCACTAATGGTCATTTATGTGACATTTTAATGCGATAAAAAACAGTACAGTATTGATGAGATGAATGATGTACAGATTATGACGTGAGTTTGGGGTGATAGGGCACAGTAGGTTGTTGAGAGCGTTTTCCTTCACTCGCCAGGCATGTCCATATGTTTTGTACAGCTGTATCTATATGTATTTCTATGTACTCCAGAGAGGCCAGAGTTATAATTAACCTTGTAACCAGTCCCCAATGTAACAATAGCTAAAGGTAACTATATTGCCACGGCCAACATCAGTGCCTGCACTGACATTGACACTGAAACAGTAGGTATACACTAATTAGTCATTCCATTTTCCTTCTTCTAGAGTCATTGGCGGCCATGTTGGATTTTACACTTTTCTGGTAGTCAGATTTTGAAAGACTTTCTCCCGCCATTAAATACATCTCATTGGTAACAAATCTTCCGGAAAACATCTTTGGTATAATTTTCCAGGGTGTTCGAGTGGATGTTTGTATAAATCTACCACCTAATATCTCCGCTTGTAATCAACATAACTTCATGATGTTTATATCAAAATGTTCTTTTTTACAAAAGGATTACAATGTAACAGACTTTTAGTCACGAAATAGTCACATAAATATATCATTCATTTATTTTTAATTTCTGATATGTTAATAATTGAAAAAGTATTTAAAATGTCATACATATCAAAATCTTGCTATTTCGCTTATCAATATACCTTAAATTGCAAATAAATTATAGGCGTGACTATTTAGTGACTCAGAACCTGTTTCAGTGGAATCCTTATATGGCAATAAATGCACATGTAGACATTTAAATCATAAAGTTATGTTGATTACAAGCCCAGATATAGCGGTTTCAACATTTTGTCGGCCATCTTGGACACCATCTTGAATAATGAAAAAGGCTCCAGCGGGAATCACGGGGAGTTTTAGTATGTTGTTTCTAATGGTATTTGGAAGGTATCCTGAAAAATTCAACTTGGGCGTATTTTTTACCGCTTCAGCCTGATTACAGGTCTAATACTATTCGCCTATGGAGGTTGGTGAAGAAGCGAGGCTTTAAAAGTGATGGTACAGAGTTTAAAACGTATGCAGTATTAATTACTGGTAGCCAATGAAGAAAATTTAAAGAATCATTCAACTGCAAGACGCGCATGCCTGGGACGGTCAAGTGTAGGCCAACAGTAGCCTATTGAGTACAGATTGACGGCAATAATATAGCCACTGAACTGATTACAAGATACTACTTAAACGGGACATTAATCCAATGCTGTTTTAATGCTAGGCCAACGTCTGCGACCATGGCCCAACATTGAACCAAAATTGAATAAATGTACAATGTTTGAGAGAAAGTCCTCCTGCCCAGCAAACACAAGACATTTGTATAACATTTATACAATGTCAGCCCAACGTCTTCGACGTTGGTCCAACATTGCATAAAGTCATACAAATGTTTTGTGTTTACTGGGCATGTCAATACATGCTTGGGATCAAGCAGTTTCAACATCCCCTCAGTAATACAGTCAGTTTGTTTGCAAGCCAGCGACCAAGTAGGGGCAAGGGCAAAGAGCTTTGAATTATTAACTCATAGACAGGGTTCCCCACAATGCCGGAAATGCCGGCAATCCGACCGGATGAATTTTATGCCGACCAGCATGTAATAGGTCCCATCCGGCTGTTATCCAGCTGGTAGATTAGCCAATAGGCCCTATTCCTGTCGCCAGTGTCATACTGTGTTGGTTTAGCGATCAGCTTGTCCCTGTAAGACTGGTGTGCGCGTATATATTGCCGGTGTACAGTGAACACAAAATGTACACATACACCTGCGAACCCCCATAATCCCCCCTCCCTCTTGGCAATGTTGGCCCAACATTGGGCCACCGTCGACGGTGGACTAGCATTGGGTAGGGGTCTCGTCTTTGCTGGGAAGCAGAGCTGACAGCAAGTGAGTGTTATGTCACAGTGTTATGTCACGCTAACAGCGCTGAGCCGGCATTGGCGCGACGCTAGCGGAGCTGGCAGTACTCGAGAGTGTGATAACAGCGATGTCGCGTTGTTGACCAGCGTTGACGGGCCAACACTTCCAGCGTTGCCAGTCACCAGGACACGTTGTCACTCACCAAAGTGTCACCGCGTTGGTGAGTGAGTGATAGGCCTACTAACTCACAAACCTTGTCACGCATACACAACAACACTTGTAAATAACAGAATAATCTGATTATAACTCTCACCAACAAACAAAAAAGCATAGAACACAAAGAAAACATGCATAGGCCTACACTCAAATACACCACTCACAAACCATCAAATCAATATTATTTTATGTTTAAGTAACTGTGATTTTACATATATATCAAATGCTATTAAAAGTGTTGAATAAACACTGTCAATTATATACTTTGTTGTGTCTTAATGAAAAAATCTTTGATTTTTTTATCGCATGCGCGCGCGCAACAGTAAACATTTTATTACGCTGCTCGCCCGCTAAGTTACGATTTTTGTGAGAACGACTGGATATTTTTTTTTTCTGTGGGGAACCCTGCATAGATGTCGCTCAAGTATATATGAACCTGCTGTGATTTGAGAACTTGCTCTTAATGAGGCCTTGGGTATGAAACGCATATTTAGTATTATTATGGAATAGGGCCTTGGCCTACCCACGGGCACTATTGCCTTCTGGGGGACCCTTGTCCCGCGAATTTTGACAGTTGACCACACCTTTAAAAGAGCCTTAGATCTGCTAAAATGAGACGATTTACAGACTACCACGGGCCAGTTAATTTTGTACCCGCTGCAATCTTTCAATGTCCCTGTCAGGAAGATTGCACAAAAGGAAATAGCAATAGTTAAGATGACTAGTAACTAGAGCACATGCAACAGATTTTTCAGCTTCTGGGCTAAGGTACTTTGCAATACGCTGAAAGTCAAGGATGTGAGAGAAGCATATTTTACAAGTCTGAGAGATTTGTCGTTTGAAGTTTAAATCACAATCAAAACTTAATCTCAAATTTCTAACGAATGCTTTAGAAAGTGTGTCATGGTCAAGTAATAATATAGAGAATATATATCCTTGAACTTTTCTCTTGGTTTTTTAGAACTGATGTCTTACTTTTTAGCTTCAGCTTCGAATTTGTCATCCAAGTGAAAACATCAGTAACACGGGACTTCAAATCAGTTAGGGATTCTAAAGCTTCAGAATCGGAAAAAAGTATAGGTCCAAGGACAAAGCCCTGGGGTACACCAAAAAATATATAAACCTCATCAGAAATAAATCCTGATTTTTTACCTGTTGACATCGGTCGCTCAAGTACGATGTAAACCAGTCAAGAGCTGTACCAGAAATTTCATACCACGCTGACAAGCGGTTGATTAGTGTGAGGTGGGCGATTGTGTCAAAAGCAGCAGATAGGTCAAGGAGGGTGAGTGCTGTCACTCTGCCCTGCTCCATATTGAGTAAAACATCGTTTTCGACCTTTAAAAGAGCTGATTCAGTGGAGTGGAATTTCTTGTATGCTGATTGCAAATTATTAGACATCAAATTTTTCTCCCATGTGGGAAAGTAGGCGAGACGCGACCACTTTCTCCAATATCTTGATATAAAACTGAGGTTTGAAGCTGAACCGTAATTTTTAAGTTAATTTTTTTCTAGAGTTGTTTTTTTTAGCAGAGGTCTAATATATGCTTTCTTGAACTGGTTCGGAAAAACACCCTCTTGGAGAGATTTATAGATGATACTAGTGATTGGTTCAATTAGGACGTCGAGCCAATCCTTCAGCAAGCTAGTAAGAAATGGATCAAGATCACTTGAGGTGCTTTTTTATTTCATGATCAATTTTTTGATCTCTGTTTCTGTTGCCAAAGTCAAAGTATTCATTAAAAAAATAATGTCGAGCGAGAGATGCACGTTTTATAATCGTCTGGAAATTTTGAGCGAATAATAGTAATTTTATCAACAAAAAATGTGAGCGATAGGTCATCTGCCATCTAGGCGTCATTATTCAAGCCATAGACCTGCTCAAGTGTTACTTGATATACCTCTAGAGGAGCGAATATAATGTGAGCGATAGGTCATCTGCGATCCAAACTTAAATATTCAAGGCATAAATCTGCTAGAGGAGCGAATATATTGTGAGCGATAGGTCATCTGCATCCAAACGTAATAATTCAAGCCCATAGATCGGAAAAAGGAGCGAATATAGTGTGAGCGATAGGTCATCTGCCAGCCAGACGCATTTATTCAAGCCATAGATCTGCTAGATAAGCGAATATAATGTTATAATGTGAGCGATAGGTCATCTGCCATCCAGATATTCCCTAGTGTTATTGGCCATTTTTCATTCATTCGGAGCTGACACAATTGACAGCTACTCCAAATGAATGAAAATTACCACCCCGGTTAAAAACCTCGATAATTAAAAAGTCGGCCAGAAATCGGTGAATAATTTGTGTTGTGGAACTGCACATAGATCTAATTTATCGTATTTTGTAAATCTAGAGGTTTATTGGTATGTTATGTTTCTTTGGTTCACCAACTTTTAGTTTGAAAACATTACCCCTTTAAAAAAAAGTGTCTGAAATAACTGCAGTCAGTCTTAATAGTGCTCTGGTGGGAATGAGAACATTGCCATTTGTACATTTGTAGCTAACATAAGCACAGAAATATTGCAAATTTTATCTCGTACGTATTTAAGAGTATACTTATATATATTATATCTTTGTGCTGATATTGATTGTAGGCCCTATCACAAATCAATAAGAAGATAACATTGTTCTAACATTTGTTATTATCGACCAGCTATACATAGTTTAACCTTACAGAGAGCCGGAAACTAGAAAATTACGGAAAAAAATTGCAAATCCTAATATCCAAAGTAGGTAAAAATGAAATGAATCGGGCTTTAGGCCACCTTTGTGCACATATAGGCTAAACTGGGCCAGGAGAACCTCCTGAGGATGGTGAGATGATTGAGATGACACTGTCCTCCAGACACAGGATTCGAAATTCGAGCCCTGGCGGTCTGAGGCCGAGCACGCTACCTCTCGGTCACGGAGGCTCCCCACAATACTAACTTTCACACGTGGATGGGGAAGAAACAATTTTGTTTCTTTCAAACCGCCGAGACCGGGAACCGAACCCCGGACTCTGGCGTGAAAGGCAGCGGTGCTAACCACTACCCTAGGGCCCCCGCCCTCCAAAGTAGGTGCATGAGTCGTTATGATTAGCTGAGTAAACATTCGGGACGTCCATTACAACGGCACGCATGCGCAGCATGGTCAGCGGCCACAGGTTTCTAAATTTATTCGTGTTGTATAAAGAGTTGGCTGCCCCCCCCCCAAAGAACAAAGGTTTCTCACTTTTTTATCTTTATTTG